>JBANSL010000010.1:72360326-72367963 GCA_037127255.1 Persicaria tinctoria | reverse complement strand
CCCTAAACCCTAAACCCTAAACCCTAAACCCTAAACCCTAAACCCTAAACCCTAAACCCTAAACCCTAAACCCTAAACCCTAACCTACCCTAAACCCTAAACCCTAAACCCTAAACCCTAAACCCTAAGACCCTAAACCCTAAACCCTAAACCCTAAACCCTAAACCCTAAACCCTAACCCTAAACCCTAAACCCTAAACCCTAACCCTAAACCCTAAACCCTAAACCCTAAACCCTAAACCCTAAACCCTAAACCCTAAACCCTAAACCCTAAACCCTAAACCCTAAACCCTAAACCCTAAACCCTAAACCCTAAACCCTAAACCCTAAACCCTAAACCCTAAACCCTAAACCCTAAACCCTAAACCCTAAACCCTAAACCCTAAACCCTAAACCTAAAACCCTAAACCCTAAACCCTAAACCCTAAACCCTAAACCCTAAACCCTAAACCCTAAACCCTAAACCCTAAACCCTAAACCCTAAACCCTAAACCCTAAACCCTAAACCCTAAACCCTAAACCCTAAACCCTAAACCCTAAACCCTAAACCCTAAACCCTAAACCCTAAACCCTAACCCTAAACCCTAAACCCTAAACCCTAAACCCTAAACCCTAACCCTAAACCCTAAACCCTAAACCCTAAACCCTAAACCCTAAACCCTAAACCCTAAACCCTAAACCCTAAACCCTAAACCCTAAACCCTAAACCCTAAACCCTAAACCCTAAACCCTAAACCCTAAACCCTAAACCCTAAACCCTAAACCCTAAACCCTAAACCCTAAACCCTAAACCCTAAACCCTAAACCCTAAACCCTAAACCCTAAACCCTAAACCCTAAACCCTAAACCCTAAACCCTAAACCCTAAACCCTAAACCCTAAACCCTAAACCCTAAACCCTAAACCCTAAACCCTAAACCCTAAACCCTAAACCCTAAACCCTAAACCCTAAACCCTAAACCCTAAACCCTAAACCCTAAACCCTAAACCCTAAACCCTAAACCCTAAACCCTAAACCCTAAACCCTAAACCCTAAACCCTAAACCCTAAACCCTAAACCCTAAACCCTAAACCCTAAACCCTAAACCCTAAACCCTAAACCCTAAACCCTAAACCCTAAACCCTAAACCCTAAACCCTAAACCCTAAACCCTAAACCCTAAACCCTAAACCCTAAACCCTAAACCCTAAACCCTAAACCCTAAACCCTAAACCCTAAACCCTAAACCCTAAACCCTAAACCCTAAACCCTAAACCCTAAACCCTAAACCCTAAACCCTAAACCCTAAACCCTAAACCCTAAACCCTAAACCCTAAACCCTAAACCCTAAACCCTAAACCCTAAACCCTAAACCCTAAACCCTAAACCCTAAACCCTAAACCCTAAACCCTAAACCCTAAACCCTAAACCCTAAACCCTAAACCCTAAACCCTAAACCCTAAACCCTAAACCCTAAACCCTAAACCCTAAACCCTAAACCCTAAACCCTAAACCCTAAACCCTAAACCCTAAACCCTAAACCCTAAACCCTAAACCCTAAACCCTAAACCCTAAACCCTAAACCCTAAACCCTAAACCCTAAACCCTAAACCCTAAACCCTAAACCCTAAACCCTAAACCCTAAACCCTAAACCCTAAACCCTAAACCCTAAACCCTAAACCCTAAACCCTAAACCCTAAACCCTAAACCCTAAACCCTAAACCCTAAACCCTAAACCCTAAACCCTAAACCCTAAACCCTAAACCCTAAACCCTAAACCCTAAACCCTAAACCCTAAACCCTAAACCCTAAACCCTAAACCCTAAACCCTAAACCCTAAACCCTAAACCCTAAACCCTAAACCCTAAACCCTAAACCCTAAACCCTAAACCCTAAACCCTAAACCCTAAACCCTAAACCCTAAACCCTAAACCCTAAACCCTAAACCCTAAACCCTAAACCCTAAACCCTAAACCCTAAACCCTAAACCCTAAACCCTAAACCCTAAACCCTAAACCCTAAACCCTAAACCCTAAACCCTAAACCCTAAACCCTAAACCCTAAACCCTAAACCCTAAACCCTAAACCCTAAACCCTAAACCCTAAACCCTAAACCCTAAACCCTAAACCCTAAACCCTAAACCCTAAACCCTAAACCCTAAACCCTAAACCCTAAACCCTAAACCCTAAACCCTAAACCCTAAACCCTAAACCCTAAACCCTAAACCCTAAACCCTAAACCCTAAACCCTAAACCCTAAACCCTAAACCCTAAACCCTAAACCCTAAACCCTAAACCCTAAACCCTAAACCCTAAACCCTAAACCCTAAACCCTAAACCCTAAACCCTAAACCCTAAACCCTAAACCCTAAACCCTAAACCCTAAACCCTAAACCCTAAACCCTAAACCCTAAACCCTAAACCCTAAACCCTAAACCCTAAACCCTAAACCCTAAACCCTAAACCCTAAACCCTAAACCCTAAACCCTAAACCCTAAACCCTAAACCCTAAACCCTAAACCCTAAACCCTAAACCCTAAACCCTAAACCCTAAACCCTAAACCCTAAACCCTAAACCCTAAACCCTAAACCCTAAACCCTAAACCCTAAACCCTAAACCCTAAACCCTAAACCCTAAACCCTAAACCCTAAACCCTAAACCCTAAACCCTAAACCCTAAACCCTAAACCCTAAACCCTAAACCCTAAACCCTAAACCCTAAACCCTAAACCCTAAACCCTAAACCCTAAACCCTAAACCCTAAACCCTAAACCCTAAACCCTAAACCCTAAACCCTAAACCCTAAACCCTAAACCCTAAACCCTAAACCCTAAACCCTAAACCCTAAACCCTAAACCCTAAACCCTAAACCCTAAACCCTAAACCCTAAACCCTAAACCCTAAACCCTAAACCCTAAACCCTAAACCCTAAACCCTAAACCCTAAACCCTAAACCCTAAACCCTAAACCCTAAACCCTAAACCCTAAACCCTAAACCCTAAACCCTAAACCCTAAACCCTAAACCCTAAACCCTAAACCCTAAACCCTAAACCCTAAACCCTAAACCCTAAACCCTAAACCCTAAACCCTAAACCCTAAACCCTAAACCCTAAACCCTAAACCCTAAACCCTAAACCCTAAACCCTAAACCCTAAACCCTAAACCCTAAACCCTAAACCCTAAACCCTAAACCCTAAACCCTAAACCCTAAACCCTAAACCCTAAACCCTAAACCCTAAACCCTAAACCCTAAACCCTAAACCCTAAACCCTAAACCCTA
Organism: Persicaria tinctoria; assembly: GCA_037127255.1. NCBI lineage: Eukaryota > Viridiplantae > Streptophyta > Magnoliopsida > Caryophyllales > Polygonaceae > Persicaria > Persicaria tinctoria. The sequence goes on along the minus strand of JBANSL010000010.1, from coordinate 72,364,703 downwards.
AACCCTAAACCCTAAACCCTAAACCCTAAACCCTAAACCCTAAACCCTAAACCCTAAACCCTAAACCCTAAACCCTAAACCCTAAACCCTAAACCCTAAACCCTAAACCCTAAACCCTAAACCCTAAACCCTAAACCCTAAACCCTAAACCCTAAACCCTAAACCCTAAACCCTAAACCCTAAACCCTAAACCCTAAACCCTAAACCCTAAACCCTAAACCCTAAACCCTAAACCCTAAACCCTAAACCCTAAACCCTAAACCCTAAACCCTAAACCCTAAACCCTAAACCCTAAACCCTAAACCCTAAACCCTAAACCCTAAACCCTAAACCCTAAACCCTAAACCCTAAACCCTAAACCCTAAACCCTAAACCCTAAACCCTAAACCCTAAACCCTAAACCCTAAACCCTAAACCCTAAACCCTAAACCCTAAACCCTAAACCCTAAACCCTAAACCCTAAACCCTAAACCCTAAACCCTAAACCCTAAACCCTAAACCCTAAACCCTAAACCCTAAACCCTAAACCCTAAACCCTAAACCCTAAACCCTAAACCCTAAACCCTAAACCCTAAACCCTAAACCCTAAACCCTAAACCCTAAACCCTAAACCCTAAACCCTAAACCCTAAACCCTAAACCCTAAACCCTAAACCCTAAACCCTAAACCCTAAACCCTAAACCCTAAACCCTAAACCCTAAACCCTAAACCCTAAACCCTAAACCCTAAACCCTAAACCCTAAACCCTAAACCCTAAACCCTAAACCCTAAACCCTAAACCCTAAACCCTAAACCCTAAACCCTAAACCCTAAACCCTAAACCCTAAACCCTAAACCCTAAACCCTAAACCCTAAACCCTAAACCCTAAACCCTAAACCCTAAACCCTAAACCCTAAACCCTAAACCCTAAACCCTAAACCCTAAACCCTAAACCCTAAACCCTAAACCCTAAACCCTAAACCCTAAACCCTAAACCCTAAACCCTAAACCCTAAACCCTAAACCCTAAACCCTAAACCCTAAACCCTAAACCCTAAACCCTAAACCCTAAACCCTAAACCCTAAACCCTAAACCCTAAACCCTAAACCCTAAACCCTAAACCCTAAACCCTAAACCCTAAACCCTAAACCCTAAACCCTAAACCCTAAACCCTAAACCCTAAACCCTAAACCCTAAACCCTAAACCCTAAACCCTAAACCCTAAACCCTAAACCCTAAACCCTAAACCCTAAACCCTAAACCCTAAACCCTAAACCCTAAACCCTAAACCCTAAACCCTAAACCCTAAACCCTAAACCCTAAACCCTAAACCCTAAACCCTAAACCCTAAACCCTAAACCCTAAACCCTAAACCCTAAACCCTAAACCCTAAACCCTAAACCCTAAACCCTAAACCCTAAACCCTAAACCCTAAACCCTAAACCCTAAACCCTAAACCCTAAACCCTAAACCCTAAACCCTAAACCCTAAACCCTAAACCCTAAACCCTAAACCCTAAACCCTAAACCCTAAACCCTAAACCCTAAACCCTAAACCCTAAACCCTAAACCCTAAACCCTAAACCCTAAACCCTAAACCCTAAACCCTAAACCCTAAACCCTAAACCCTAAACCCTAAACCCTAAACCCTAAACCCTAAACCCTAAACCCTAAACCCTAAACCCTAAACCCTAAACCCTAAACCCTAAACCCTAAACCCTAAACCCTAAACCCTAAACCCTAAACCCTAAACCCTAAACCCTAAACCCTAAACCCTAAACCCTAAACCCTAAACCCTAAACCCTAAACCCTAAACCCTAAACCCTAAACCCTAAACCCTAAACCCTAAACCCTAAACCCTAAACCCTAAACCCTAAACCCTAAACCCTAAACCCTAAACCCTAAACCCTAAACCCTAAACCCTAAACCCTAAACCCTAAACCCTAAACCCTAAACCCTAAACCCTAAACCCTAAACCCTAAACCCTAAACCCTAAACCCTAAACCCTAAACCCTAAACCCTAAACCCTAAACCCTAAACCCTAAACCCTAAACCCTAAACCCTAAACCCTAAACCCTAAACCCTAAACCCTAAACCCTAAACCCTAAACCCTAAACCCTAAACCCTAAACCCTAAACCCTAAACCCTAAACCCTAAACCCTAAACCCTAAACCCTAAACCCTAAACCCTAAACCCTAAACCCTAAACCCTAAACCCTAAACCCTAAACCCTAAACCCTAAACCCTAAACCCTAAACCCTAAACCCTAAACCCTAAACCCTAAACCCTAAACCCTAAACCCTAAACCCTAAACCCTAAACCCTAAACCCTAAACCCTAAACCCTAAACCCTAAACCCTAAACCCTAAACCCTAAACCCTAAACCCTAAACCCTAAACCCTAAACCCTAAACCCTAAACCCTAAACCCTAAACCCTAAACCCTAAACCCTAAACCCTAAACCCTAAACCCTAAACCCTAAACCCTAAACCCTAAACCCTAAACCCTAAACCCTAAACCCTAAACCCTAAACCCTAAACCCTAAACCCTAAACCCTAAACCCTAAACCCTAAACCCTAAACCCTAAACCCTAAACCCTAAACCCTAAACCCTAAACCCTAAACCCTAAACCCTAAACCCTAAACCCTAAACCCTAAACCCTAAACCCTAAACCCTAAACCCTAAACCCTAAACCCTAAACCCTAAACCCTAAACCCTAAACCCTAAACCCTAAACCCTAAACCCTAAACCCTAAACCCTAAACCCTAAACCCTAAACCCTAAACCCTAAACCCTAAACCCTAAACCCTAAACCCTAAACCCTAAACCCTAAACCCTAAACCCTAAACCCTAAACCCTAAACCCTAAACCCTAAACCCTAAACCCTAAACCCTAAACCCTAAACCCTAAACCCTAAACCCTAAACCCTAAACCCTAAACCCTAAACCCTAAACCCTAAACCCTAAACCCTAAACCCTAAACCCTAAACCCTAAACCCTAAACCCTAAACCCTAAACCCTAAACCCTAAACCCTAAACCCTAAACCCTAAACCCTAAACCCTAAACCCTAAACCCTAAACCCTAAACCCTAAACCCTAAACCCTAAACCCTAAACCCTAAACCCTAAACCCTAAACCCTAAACCCTAAACCCTAAACCCTAAACCCTAAACCCTAAACCCTAAACCCTAAACCCTAAACCCTAAACCCTAAACCCTAAACCCTAAACCCTAAACCCTAAACCCTAAACCCTAAACCCTAAACCCTAAACCCTAAACCCTAAACCCTAAACCCTAAACCCTAAACCCTAAACCCTAAACCCTAAACCCTAAACCCTAAACCCTAAACCCTAAACCCTAAACCCTAAACCCTAAACCCTAAACCCTAAACCCTAAACCCTAAACCCTAAACCCTAAACCCTAAACCCTAAACCCTAAACCCTAAACCCTAAACCCTAAACCCTAAACCCTAAACCCTAAACCCTAAACCCTAAACCCTAAACCCTAAACCCTAAACCCTAAACCCTAAACCCTAAACCCTAAACCCTAAACCCTAAACCCTAAACCCTAAACCCTAAACCCTAAACCCTAAACCCTAAACCCTAAACCCTAAACCCTAAACCCTAAACCCTAAACCCTAAACCCTAAACCCTAAACCCTAAACCCTAAACCCTAAACCCTAAACCCTAAACCCTAAACCCTAAACCCTAAACCCTAAACCCTAAACCCTAAACCCTAAACCCTAAACCCTAAACCCTAAACCCTAAACCCTAAACCCTAAACCCTAAACCCTAAACCCTAAACCCTAAACCCTAAACCCTAAACCCTAAACCCTAAACCCTAAACCCTAAACCCTAAACCCTAAACCCTAAACCCTAAACCCTAAACCCTAAACCCTAAACCCTAAACCCTAAACCCTAAACCCTAAACCCTAAACCCTAAACCCTAAACCCTAAACCCTAAACCCTAAACCCTAAACCCTAAACCCTAAACCCTAAACCCTAAACCCTAAACCCTAAACCCTAAACCCTAAACCCTAAACCCTAAACCCTAAACCCTAAACCCTAAACCCTAAACCCTAAACCCTAAACCCTAAACCCTAAACCCTAAACCCTAAACCCTAAACCCTAAACCCTAAACCCTAAACCCTAAACCCTAAACCCTAAACCCTAAACCCTAAACCCTAAACCCTAAACCCTAAACCCTAAACCCTAAACCCTAAACCCTAAACCCTAAACCCTAAACCCTAAACCCTAAACCCTAAACCCTAAACCCTAAACCCTAAACCCTAAACCCTAAACCCTAAACCCTAAACCCTAAACCCTAAACCCTAAACCCTAAACCCTAAACCCTAAACCCTAAACCCTAAACCCTAAACCCTAAACCCTAAACCCTAAACCCTAAA